>PVKB01003763.1:0-20221 GCA_004027205.1 Ctenodactylus gundi
AAAAAAAAAAGCAAAATTGTTGACTGAGTAATGGACCCCCCCAAAAGCCCGGGGAGAGAGGAAGCCACGGGGACCTAAAGAAGAAGCAAAGAAAATGTTCTTCTAGAAGAGTACAGCCCAGGCAAGACCTCAATTTCAGCCCAATCCTTAGCCTACAGAATTGTGAGGATAAATTTCTGTGCTTTTTATTTTAAACCACTAAGTTGGTGGTAGATTTTTGGTTAGTTGGTTTTTTGTTTGTTTGTTTGTTTGTTTCACAGAAACCACCAGAAACTAGTACAAGTAGTACTAATAATGCTTTGAAGATAAGAAAATTAATAAAACAGCAAGTAAACTTCCTGGGGAGATTTACAGCTGCCATGACACTCACCATTTCTGCACTAGAACATCACGAATATAAATGATGGTACCAACAATTCTGGTAGGCTGGGGGTGCTGGAGTGGGGCTCAGTTGTGAAGTACCTGCTCAGCATGTGTAAGGCTCAGGATCTAATCCCTAGCAACAGAAAAGAAAAGAAAAGAAAGAAAAGAAAAGAAATAGGTCTACAAAAGCCAGCCATGAACAACCAAAATTGATAAATCAGTCTCTTGGTGACTATTTGGTTATTTCACTTGTTAAAATGAACCTCACTGTAGTATAAAATGGAACTACCATGATTTGCAAAACCTTTTAAAGAAGTATTTATTTTGCCTTGATTGTAAATCCTTTTAGGGTTTTGTTGTGAGGTGTTTATGGTGTAAGATATACAGCATAGACTCTAGGAACCATGGAAATTGTTAAACAATTGAGCACATAATTTGGTAGATTGGTGCTTTATTTATTTGCTATTAATACTGGAAATCCAGAAATGTGTGAGGGCCATAGCCATCAAAAAACTGAGAAGCAATTGAAGGATCAGTGTCACGAGACAGTCATGGTACAATGTATGTTTCAGAAACAGTATTTTTAGTGGTCGTGTGGAAAGTAGGTGGCAGAGTTAAGAATGTATTGGAATAGACCAAATAGGTCACTAGGATTTTGAAAGAAGACTTGGCGTGTGATATATCAGTAGTTAACCTAGTACTACAGACTTGTCCACTAGATGACTGCTTCTGTGACTTTGTATTAATATTAATAATACTCAAGATAGATCTCGGAGGCATGTATTGCTTGATTCTATTTTACAAAATGATTTATTCACCAAATACTGTGTGAGTGAGGGTTCCATGAGGAGAAGGTGAAGCTGTAGCCCATGACCTTCCTAAGACCACGCAGCTTTAGAAAGTGAGCTTGTATCATAGTCAGGTCTACCTCTGCATGTGACTAAAGGGCCAAAGAAAGAGGAGAGAAAAACATGAAATAACTTTAGCTGTACTCTAATTACTTAAAACCAGTGACCCATTAGCCTAGAGGTTCTTGTTAATAAGGAAGAGTGTTTTGTTTCCTGTGAAAACAATAGAGCCTTGATAAATGTGAGAGGTTTACATTGGAGGCATCAAACTATTTTGAAAGCAAAAGCACTATTCCAAGGTCCTTTTGATGTCCTGGAATTGTTGCATGGGTTTCTATTAATGAGCCACTAAGAAAGGAAAAGCTGTCGCATGCAGCAGTTTTCTGTACAACTGTCCTCAACCATAGCTAATCTGATTTCTAATTACGTGATTAGAGGTTATCCTGAATAACACTGTCTGGAATAAGAAATTGAAACTTTCCTAGGGAACGTGGAAT
The DNA here is from genome assembly GCA_004027205.1 of Ctenodactylus gundi. NCBI lineage: Eukaryota > Metazoa > Chordata > Mammalia > Rodentia > Ctenodactylidae > Ctenodactylus > Ctenodactylus gundi. The sequence goes on from PVKB01003763.1 coordinate 1,709, forward strand.
TTACTGTTAGACTAAGGATTCCAAAATATTTCTGAAGCTGGAAATGACCTTGAATGTTTATCTTGTTCTGCTATCTAGTTTAATATTGATCTAAATCAAGATGATTCTAACCACCTATTTCTGAACTGTTCTAGTATGGTTAAATTATTTAAAAACATTGAGAATATATGTGATGAGCACAAAGTCAACAAAAACCCCTAAATTCTGTTCCTAATCCTGTATAATTCTTGACAACATGTAGTCATGTTCCCAGTTATAAAGAGGCAATTCCAGACACTCTTCCTGCTGATTAAGCTTTATTGTTATTCCTCCTCCCTTTAAAAAAAGAGCAAATCACCCCTTCAGTTGTCCTGCAGTTTCAATTTCAGACAAAGAACAACCATGATCCTCAAATTATAGCTATCAAATTAAGACCATTAATTACCTGTGTGTACCCAACCGAGGCCAAATGTAGACTATTTGCAATTACTGAAATGATTTAAGCCAATAAACACGTTTTGTTGCACTTGGGAGACCTATTCCTAACATTTTGATAGATACTTGGGAGAAAATAGTTCAGTTTAACCTGAATGCTCTTGAAGTTTTTCACAGTCTAAGGGGAATTTAATTCTTCATGACCCTATAATACCAAAGTCGAATTGCTTGACCCTGGATCAATATTGCTTTTTGCTTTTAGATGGTTAATAGATAAAATAACCTTAAGTCTTTTTGACCTTTTTCTACTATATTTACCTTACTGATTTATATATTTCATTTTGAATTATTTTGTCTTTTATTTTATTACTTTATCTCCCCAGCAACAGATGGCCCTCAGTCCAAGAGCTATTAACGTGTTATACATCCTTGACAAGAAACAAAAAAAAAAAATTAAGAAGTAATAATACAGCAACAATGGTAAACATCTTCACTAACTAATTCAGCTTTTACTACATACCAATCTCTGTAGAATTATGCTTTAAGTTCATTGGTACATTTAAATAGTACTGCAACCTTAAGGAATACGTTCTATTTCACACATAAGGAAACTAACGCTAGTGTGTCAGCATTTGTAAGAATCAACTTCCATCCCCCAGGTGGTGCAGGCCTGAAATCCCAGCACTTTGTGAGTCTGAGACAGGAATATTGAGGGATTTTTTTTTTTTTTTTTTTTTTGCGAGTCTAGGGAATCTAGCTACTTAGTGAGACCCTGTCTCAAAAATCAAGAATAAACGTGGACTGGAGTTGAGGATGTAGCTTGGAGTGAAGGCCTTGCGTTGTTTTATCTTCAGTACTTAAAAAAAGAAGAAACCCTCTTATAATGGGATTACACATGCAAAAATTAGAGAAAACCCTCATGTGAAAGAAAATAGGAGAGTCATAGAGAAGGCTGGATCAAGGGGAGAAAGAGAGGGCACCAAACCACAGTGCAACTCTGGAACAGAATAACCGAGCAAGGGAGAGGGGACTGGGCAAGAGCATTTTACACTGGCCCACCACATAAGGAAATCTGGGCAAATTATCTAGATCCTACTGACCCCAGTCACTGAGAAGGGAGTTTCCTGATACATGGGTTAGACTAGGATCCCTGACATCATCACGTTCAGTCTTTGAACAGATCAATCCAGGGAAGGCAAACTCTCAAGTTACAAATTCCAAGCCAACAACATGAGCCATCAGTCAAGCTATCTGGAGGTCGGGGTGGTGCGTTCTGCTGGCCACTGTGGCTATTCTTGTGGCCACCAAGGCTCTCCAGGTGTGGCTGAAGTCTAACCTGTAGAAGCCTGAGGCCTCTCCTTTTATTGACTACAATTTTCGTAACATTTCCATGTTCTTTTGACTTCAGGACCAATTTTTTTTTTTGTCAATATTTAAAAATCAAAATTGGCAATCTTTTTGCTGTTTTTAATACAGGCTTTGACATTTTCCTTTTAAAAAATGGAGTAAGTTATTGTCACTGTCTTTAAGAAGAGAAATACTTTAATAATGAAATCTCATATCTATATTGAAGTTTATATGTCATTACAAATTATGATTCTTAAACACCATGTAAAGCGTTTGTGTAAGAAGACTTTAATCACGTTATAACAGATCTTGGGTACATTTAAAGAGTTTTATTGAGAGCATAAAATAAATTATGTCTCATAAAGCTGTTTCTGCATAAACAGAACCTTCAGATATTTGTACTGGATTCTTAGAACCTCCATGAGATATTGGGAAGAACTGAAATCTGAGAGATAAGGGACTGATGTCCTCCGTGCCCTGCCCTTACAGACCCAATTCCTGGCTGTCCCTGGGCTTGTCCCATTAGCTCATCCCCTTGAGAGATTGATGAGTTACTTGTCACTGACTCCTAAACTTTACAGCTTTACACTGCAGTTTTCATCTTTGTGAGTTGACTAGACTGATCTAAGTGAATGTGGGCTAGACATTTGTACCTCAAGTTTAGAAGGCAGTGCTGCTCCGGGGCAGGCCTGTCTGGAAGACAGCTGGGACAGCTGCGTTCGACCCTTATATCACCTTCTTCATTCTACAGTCACGTCATCTCAGTCACACCCTAGTGTCGGTGGAAGAAGTACAAGTGTAGAAAGAGAAAATATGCCATGCCTACACTCAGAGCTGGAACCCTAATACTTCAAACCAGTGCCATTGGCCAAGGGAAGTCATCTGGTTATAGCATATGCAAATCAAGGGTTTAGAAGCTATACTATATTCCTCTAGTGAGAATCAAAAACCAGTACAATCATCTAACACGTGACCCAGCTTCAGTAATGAATATATATATATTTGGGGTTATTAATAAAATAATACCAAGAATGAAGAGAGATTTTATCTCTCCTGTATTTTAAAATAAGTAGCATGAAATTCATTAACACATCTCACAAGACACTTTGCTCGGCTATGGCGAACCAGTTTTCATTTTAATAGAAGAAATAGATACAAAAGCACTTGCTTTCCTCTTCTAGTGTTACTCTCTTTCCTCCACGAGGATTGGATAACTGTGGGCCTGTGTCTTGGGATTTTGCTTTTCCTTACTCAGCTTACCTTCATACACAAGATGACAAGATCACATATATATATATAATACACATTGGTTACAATGAGCTTGGCTATTTTGTGCACATACATATCATGTCAACATTACAATCTTTCCTCTTCTCACTTTTTGCCCTGCCCCTCCCTTTCTCATCTCCCAATTCCCACTATCACACCCATTTGGCTCTATAAAATGCCTGTATTCCAGGTTTTTTATCCTGGAGAAACTATGTAATATTTAACATTCTGAGTTTGATTGATTTCACTAAGCACGATGGTCTTAAGTTGTTATCCATTTGCCTGCAAAAGCCTTGTATTTATTTGTCTTTAAGAAAGAGTAGTTCTCCAATGTGTACAAACACATAAACCGCCATTTTGTTTCCATTGGCCTGTTGATGGATATTTTGACATCTTCTACATTTTAGCTATTGTTAGTTGTGCTGCTATAAACATGAACATACATGAATCTGTTACACATTGCTTTTAACTTTTTGGGAAGGTACCAAGATGAGATATCATTAGATCAAATGAAATATTAAAATAAAATTTGTGAGTATCTCAAAAGACTCTCTCTGTCTCTCTCTCAGCTTTCTTGGCGTACGTGATTCATCTGGTAATACATTCTCCATTCTGTTTTCCTTTCTTCGTTCCCTATGGGGGACTTTTTCTGGCCCAAACTTTCAGATTGTTTCTGTGTCTGGGTTTTGCACACCATACCCATTGGGTTACCTCCTCACTTGGCAGAGGTCTAACTTCAAATGTCCTCAGAGAAATCTCCTAATCATCCAAACTGAAGAATCTCTATCAAACATTCACCTTCAAGTCACCCCCTTTTTGTGTCTGTTCAGAATTTATCTCTCTCTCCCTCTTGAAGTGTATTTCTATGAGAAAAACTTCCAAACCTTTACTTATTATCAGTTCATAGCTGTGTCCTGATGCATATAATACATGATAGACACTTGTAAATGTGTAGTGAATTATTATGAGTAATTCAATGTTTTCTGGTGGCTTAGACCAGACTCTTCTTTTTCTCTTCTCTTCCAAATAGAAGTTTTGGAGTTTTGGGACACCGTAAGCTCAGTCTGAGTATTTTTTTTTTCTTTCTCTATTTTTTTTTGAGACAGGGTCTCAGTCTGTAGCCAAGGCTGCTTCTGTCCCTTTTCTCTCCACATGTGTCCTTTGTTCACTGTTGTTCTTTTCGGTAAATAATAGAACTTCCATGCAGGTGCTCAGGTCAGAAAATTGGTCATTCTTCTGGGCTCCTATTCACCAATGCTTCACACAACAATTATTAATAGTTGTTATTGATTTCACCCTAAGTATATCTGCAGAACTACCTACAATTGCCCATTCCTACCGTCACCATCCCTATTGCCCTGTAATAGTTTCCTAGCTGGTATTTCTGCCAATCAAGCTACACCACAGCAAAGCCCAAATGTATTTCTCAATTTCACAGCACATGTTTCCTCACGTCTCAATTGGGTTAGCATATGAAGATTATTGTACTAAGCAAAATTGTTACTTCCAAAGAGTGTGTCTCCTCAGGATCCCCACGTGTGACTTTAATTACAAATAGGTTCTTTTCAGATGCAGTGAAATGTTCTTTCCAGATGTAGATGAGATGATATTGGATTGATGTAGTTCTAATCCAAGAACTAGTGTGTTTGTAAGTAAAGAGAAATTTAGATACAGAGACCTGGGCTGAGAGAAAATGAGGTAAGGCACAGAGAACTCCACGTGAAGATAAAGGCCATGCTTGGAGCAGCGAGCCTACAACCCATGGGACACCAAGAATTTCTAGATTCTAGGAAAAAGCAAGAAAAGATGCTACCCCAGTAGCTTGAGAAAAAAGTATGACCTTGTGGAGTCTGCCTGCTAAATAGGGCTCCGGGATTGTGAGAAAGTCGGTTTCTTCCATTTTAAGCCACTCGGTTAATGGTAATGACTTGCGGCAGCTCAAGAAGCTGACACAGTTGTTATAAGTGGGAAAACTTACATAAAAATTTTACAGTTGTGCCTAGAGTAAATAAAAAATAAAATTTAGTCATTTACTTTTCATCGCCATTAAGAATCCAGATTGAAAATCTTAAATGCAGATACAGTCAGGGCCCACCCCTGCCTGGAACTTTTCGGAGGATTTTTAGTGTCCACTGGACAGAGTCCAAAATTTTAACATAGCTCAGAATGCCTTGTATTATAAAAAATAAATAAATCTGGTCACACACTCATCTTTATATATTTCTTCTTCCACCATTATCTTTTCCAGAGATAAGCAAAACTTTTTAAAAATAGTTATATTTATTTTTTTCCCAATATGTTGTAGCATGGTGTTTTTTTTTCTTTTCTTTTTTCTTTTTTTTGCCTGTATCTTTCTTCTTTTTCCTTTCACTAATATCTCTCCCCCTCTTCTTTTCACAGGTTCAGAGTTAGGCATCCTTTAAGAGCCCTTCTGACTAGAAGAAATCCCTGTATCTGGTAAGCTACAGCCCCCACCCACTTCTGCCTTCACTGTTTTCAGCACACTTGTGAATATTCATTTGTGTTAAGGAAGCTGTGGCCCCTCAAAGGACTACCACAATTGTCCTATTATTTGAGTTGAAGCTGGTCCCTAGCATTGAGTCAGCATTGGCTAAAGCAATAATACATAATTCATAGCAAAGAGTAAAATTATTTATATAAAATATTTAAAATGCATAATTATGTTTTCTAGGAAAAATGTATGGATTAGCTGAGCATGCTAAAAGGTGGCACAGAAACAAGTAAATGGAAACCCAGCAATAATAAAGTCTCTACCCAAAACGAAGCAATCATCAATGGAAACCTGGAACCGGCATTCTTTTGCCTTACTGGAGCCTTTCCACAGTCCTTCTTCTTTACACTAAACACACGTGGAGCTTATAAGACTGTTAAAAAATAAATGAAAAAGAAATAGCACACATAAAGGAATGGGGCTGAGAGAAATCGCTAGATTTGTTTACAGAGGACAAAAATAACAGAGACAAGCCAGGAACATTGACAAAAGACTCCAGGATTGCCAAAGAGTGATTCAAACTGATAGGAAGTAGCCCAAATTCCTTAAGTGCAGTGAGAGAATGTGTAACTTAGGGAGGAGGAATCAAATTCCTCAAGTGCAGAGACTGTGTGATCTGGGAGAAGAGAAATTTCCTAAATTGAGACACACCACACAAGGAACATGGGGTTTATGAAAGACCTGTTATCCAGTCGTGGGCGCCCAAGCCACAGGCCTGCTCGCCTGCCTGTCCCGGGAGCTCTTGCCAACTCTCTGTCTCTCTGGTTGAGATCAAGAGTACTAAGACAAGAAGAAACAGGGACTACGAGAGCAGCCTACCGCAGATAACAGGAGCACTCTGTGTGCCCGGGTGGAGAAGGGCGTGCACAGCCAGATTCCTTCACCCCTAAAATGGACAAAATCCAGCATGAGCCGCGGGGTTAGTGAATTCTTTAACCGTTGAATTCTATTTTTGCCCTACTCTTCTCTCAATAAAAGCACAATCTTTTAATTAGTTCTATTTATACTTCTAGGTAAATACACGTATTTCTATTCGCTCACCCAAAGCGGAAAGCTCACAGCCACTGGACCCTCCTGTACCAACACCCAGCCTCTAAATCCCAAGGAAATCTGTGGCCGGGACAGGGGGAATGCTTCAGAGCCTGGCTAGCTGCCTTTCCGCCTTCACAGAACATGTACCCAGTGTTCTCCACAGCTTAATCAGCACTCAGTTCTCTAAAATCAGTCATTCCTGGCATTTTCACACATTTGCTTATCTTGCCCGCTTTTGGAGAACAAGCAAAAACTTGTTCTTTTCATATATATATATGTTTATGTAAATACACAAAATATTAATATGCTATTTACCCTTTGTAATTATGAACCCTGTATATATAATGTTTTACTCTTTGTAATAACTTAAATGAAAAATGTAGATGTTTAAATAATATTAGAGTCATTTTTTTTTTTCCTTTTTTGAGACAGGGTTTTACTCTGTAGCCCAGCTGGCCCTGAACTTACTAGGTAGCCCAGGCTGATCTTAGACTCATGGCAATCCTCCCACCTCAGCCTCCCTACTGCTGGGATTATAGGTGTTCACCACCATGCCTGGCTTTATGTCGTGCTGAGGAATCTAACTCAGGGTCTTGAGTTTGCTAAGCAAGTGCTCTGACCATTATGCCTTTCCTCCAGCGCCTGAGGAGCAATGTCTTTTTAGTTCTTTATCAGAGGTAATAAACAGAATTCAAATAACTAAAATAACCCCTGGGACATATATATGTATAAAATTCCACATATTTCTAAGTAATGTAAGCAATTTTGAAGACAGTGCTTAGCTACACAAATTACGTAGCTCTGTATTTCACAATATTACAGTAGCGGCAATTCCTTACTTGGTGCTTTCACACTTCAATTTCATATGATACTATATTTTAAGAAATATATTTTGATTATTTACATTGAAGGTACACAACATCATGTCATAAGACACAAATATGCAATGAAATGACCATGATCAATATTGTGAAACAAATTAACCTGCCATATTCATGTACCATATTTACCCATCTCTACCCCTTGCGGAAAGAGAGGATAAAATCTACTTATCCAGAAAAAAACAATCCTGAATACAACATGCTGCTACTAACTGTGGTCCTCATGATATGTGTATAAAAGTTCCTAATTATTTTGATCTCCTGTGTCTCCTGGCCTCTCTTCTCTTTCATAGATCCCCTTCCCTTCCTCCAACAAGTCACCTTCCTTTTCCTAGTCTCTTTCATGATACCATTCTTTAAATTATTGACATTTTAGGTTTCTGATATAAGAAAAAATATGGCATTTAACCTTCTGTCTCTGACTTTTTTTACTAAACATTATGGTCTCAAGATGCACACACTTTCAGGAAAACATCCAAGAGACATGCAGCCGGGTCGGAAGGAATTTCTAGCCTTAGTCTTCTTAGGGACCTTTGTGTTGATTTCCACAATGATGTTCTGGTTAACAATCCCACTAATGACACAGAAAAGTTCTTTTAATTCTCATGGCCTCACCAGCGTTTCTTGTTTTTTTCAGCCCTTGTCAATAACTGTTCTTAATGGAATACGATAAAAATCTCAATATTATTTTAATTTGCATTCCTTTGACGGCCAAATAGACTGACTACCTCCTCTCATGTAGATATTAGCCATTGGTACTTCTTCTGAGAAGTGTTTATTCATATCAATTGTCCATTTTTGACTGGCTCTTTCACTGTTTGGGGTCTAATTTTGAGGAGTCCTTTATGTATTCTAGACTTTAGTCCTCTCTCTGAAGACAAGCTGGTGCAATTTTTTTCTTATTCTGTAGATTTTCTCTTTGCTCTGTTGACTGCTTCCTTTGATATGCAGAAGCTTTTTAATTTGATGTAATCTCATTTACTGATTTTTAGTTTTGTTTCTTGTGCAATTAGAGTTCTGCCCTGGAAGTTCTTGCCTATGCCTATGTTTTCAAGTATCTTACTTGTTTTATCTTGCAGAAGATTTAGTGTTTTTATTTTAATATCTATGTCTTTGATCCACTTTGATTTGAGTACAGGATTAACAGACATAGGTTATATATTTTCTTGGTGTTGAGTTATGAATTCTTCATAAATCTTTAAACCCCTTATCTGATATAATGTTTGCAAATATTTTTCTCTATCTTTGGAAAGCCTTTTCATTAAAAAAAAATTTCCATTCCTGGGTAGAAGAAATTTAGTTTAATGAATCTCCATTTTTTTTGTTTTAAATCAGTTTTATAGAAACAGGAATATAAGAGTTTGATATGTGGCTTAATTTCTATTAATTTAAATCTACAAATGACAACAAATGCAACTTGATGCCCAGGTTTTGAGTAAATAAGGATATAGTATGTTAAAGTATGCAACACATTCAATATAAATAATTCATGATTGGGGAGTGTCTGGTCCATGGTCCATATGGCCGAGGCAGCTGTCACGTTAGGAGTGAGTTAATTCAATGTATTACCAAATACCAACTTAATTTTTAAGTTGCTAATTTTCATTATCCCGCAAACAATGTCATAACTATTCAAATCACCCTTGGAGGAAAAAAAAATGTTTTCACTTATTAAACATTAGCTCAAAGATTTCTAAGAATCTGGCTGATTCACAGGGCAACATCCATTTAGACACAACGAATTGTTTTAAAAGATCTTGATCAGAAAATTATGACTCTTAAACTCAGGTCTTCTCCATTGAAAAAGCTTCTTACCTAATTTGATATAGGAAAGCCATTATTCATTCTTTGGGATGAGTTTCAGTGAGCCACTATATAACATACTTGCTAAAATGTACAATACTGAAAGTTTCAGTTGTTTATAAACCTTGAAGGGTTTCATTTTCTTCGACTCTGATAGGCTGTGACAGCACTGTAGCTTTTTTGATAGTAGTGACATGCCTTTGTTTTTTTCTGAATATATGATTAAAGCACAGAGATGGAAAGTTGTTCAAACTTGTTTAGAATCAATGAAGTCAGTCTAACTCAACTACAAATGCAGTACTCCTCATTGTTCCACACGTTGTTTTTATTTGTGTTTTTTGTTTGTTTTCATTCGTTTGTTTGTCTACAAGGCATTGAACACAGAGCTTTGACACTGAGCGATATCCTAATTATATTCTTTTTCATTTTTATTTTGAAACAGGATCTCCTTAAACTGCTAAGTTAACAAGGCTGGACTCAGATATTACCATCCTTCTGCCTCACCCACCGAGAGAGTTGGGATTCTCGACCTGCGCCGCCAGCTCTGGCTCTCCTGCTTATTTTATTCTTTAATAAAGTGCGTGCATGACTATTGCTGAGTTCAATGTGACTGTGTTTTACACGTTTTTGCTACTCCTTTTATGCTAGTATATCCTTTATCTAACATCCTGTAACCTGTATCTCGTACCCTGTATCCTGTATCTAATCTGCTACCACTAATTCAATTAGCTTAGCTTAGTCCTCTGAATAACCTTTCTTGTTTTATTTTGAAGACAGAACACCTTTGTCCTGCTCAACATCGTGAGTTTTTCCCCACAGTCTTTTCTGCTCTACATCCTTAATTCTTAATTTATTTTAAGAATTAGATGAAACCTTAGACATAATTTTATCTGTTCTCTTAACTAGGTTAAATTTTTAAAAAGAAATTATATAAGTAATTGACCATGGCAGAAAGAATGCTGTGTTATTATTAATATTTTTTGCTTTTTTTCAATTTTCTCACATTACTGCAAAAGCAATTCTAATTCAGGAGCTAATAATGCAACTCTTCACTCACTTGGGATTTTTCATGATTTCATGGGTAAACTCTTACAATGTTAGCTCATGTTGTTTGGTGTACATTAAATATGTTATTAATATTTTTCATTAAGAAAATTAATAACGGATACTAAATTATTTTAATATATGTAATCAGAAATGCAACCTTTTCAGCAACATGAAGACTTATTGCAATTCCATAGCTTTTCTTCAAGGAAAATCATCGTAGATCTAAGTATCATGGTAGGTAAAGTAATAAATATTACTCCCTAAAAATACATATGTCTTAATACCTCAAATCATAGAATATGTCATGCTATGTGAAAAAGGGAGAGTTGAAGTTGTAGGCATAATTACAATTGCTTACCAGTTCCACTGTAATAACCTGGGTGACCCCAAGGTAATCACGGGAGCCCTTAAAAGTGAAGGAGTTACAAGAAAAAGAACTCAGCAAGTGGCTTTATGAAACGTATTTGTCTCCAAGTCCCTGGCTGGGGAAAGGAGAAGGGTAGCCATGAGGCAAAGGCTGGAGTTGGCTTCTACAATCTGTAAGGACGAAGGACAGAGCATCCATCCAAGTGTGCGGCTCTGCTGACGCTGGGTTTTAACCCAGTGGCTCACTGGTTTTCTAAACCACAGAACAAAAATATCACAAGATCATCAAGTCACTCTTAGTATATGACTTGGTTGTCATTTGTTACATTCACCACAGGAAACTAGTGTCCACATCTTTAGAGAGATACAAATAGAAATTGTTGGAAGGTGAAAATACATTTTATGATTATGACTGGGAATTTCTAGTACGGTGTCAAACAACACAAGGAGGAGGTGACAAAGCACTTGATGTTAGCGTTGTCTCGTCTCCTGCCACAGCTATACTGAGCCCTTGAAATATGACAGGCATAGCAGAAAACCTTAATCTTTCATTTTAATCTTAATTAACTAATAATTGAATTGCCACAAATGAATGCTGTTTATCAAATTGGAAAGTGCACTTGGTGCATGGATGATAATTAGATGTCTTTCTCTACAAGCTGCCAAAGATCTGAAAGACAATTTTCACAAAATAATACTGTGCCAAATCAGAAACAAGTCTTTGCCTGTTCTAAGTACTGACCTGTGTTTAGTAAACTATGTACTCAGTAAATATTTAAGGACGCTCTTGGGAATGTAGCGGTGGCCACCATTAACACAAGACAGCATGGTTAGATTGTTACTAGAAAATCAATACCGGCTGTTTGCAGCAAAATTCCAACCAGCTCAGTCTCTGTGGCCTTAAGGCAGGACTTTTGAGCCAGCAAACTGTGTTATCTACTGGCCCTGACCTCATGCATCTGTGCTATCACGAGTCAGAGCAACAGAAAATCAGCTCAAATTCACTCCTAACAGTGGGGATTGTGCAATGGCACACTCCTCATTGGCTTCCTATTTCTTGCATTTACTCATCAGCTTGTGTTCTGCCTGGGTTCACCTCTCTATATCGGGCAACTTCCATAGGAACAGTGGTTTGTCTTAAGGGAATCTTGGGGGAAATTAAAGACAAGAGCACAGATCCCATTATTAAGTTGTTTTTATTATTATACAATAGTATAGATGATTTAACTTGTAAGTTTACTCCTTTCAACCAATATTTGACAATGAAATCAGTTCTTCAGTAATGAAAGTGGGACCTAAGGGCCTGGCAGAGTCATTGGAAAAGTGGGTATACAGTGAGATTGATAACTCAATAATTGCTTTTATTACATCCAGAGACTGAGAACAGTCATTGATAGCTGTCACGTATACGCATGCACATAATCTTGAAGTTAGCCATACATAAAGAACTTTTTTATATAAAAGATTAAGTAGAAGGTTGAGATTCCTGTCCAATTACATTTCACTGGGCCCTTAATTAGTAGTCAGTTGGTCTCCAGAATATTAATGAGCTAATATCATTAGACATTTTCAATTTTTCCCTCATTTTTCTCTCTGCTAAAAAATAAATCTTTTTAGATTTGATTCCACTAAATACCTCTTAATGTTCCAGTACTTCTTAAGAAAAATAATCTACATAATCCCTGGTGATGAGGACCCTTGACATTGAGGCATTAATCTCCACTATTCATTCGTGTTCAACCATTCTCACTGTCTAAGTTTTTAATATTCCTCCTCATAGCAGATTTACTTCCTATGGGTTAGAGTCATACATATTATTTTCCCTGGAATCTCCTTAGGAAAAACCCATGCAAAAGATGAACACAACTGCATCAGTCTGAAAGGTGCATCCAAGCTGCCAACTCAAATATTGAAACAGAGAATCAGCAGGAGGAATATCTCAGTGGTCCAAGCACTTGCCTAGCAAGCACTAAGTGCCTGAGCTCCATTCCCCAGCACCGCACCAGCTGTGTGTGCAGCTGTATACCTGTAAGACTAACACTCAGAAGACTGAGGCAGGAGGATTGCTGTGAGCTCAAGGCCAGTCTAGACCACACAGTGAGCTCAGAGCTATCCTGGACTATGGGGTGCGACTGCACTGAGAGACAGAGAGAGAGAGAGAGGATCAGCCATGTGTCTCACTTGGTGATCTCATTAGGGATACACATAATGTCTGTGCCCTCTGTTTGCAGACATGATCACCCAGCATTTTTTGAAATGATCACTTGTATCTCAAAGTAAGTACTTGAAACCACAAAAAGACATAGACACAATGATCGCCTCCCCTTGCTGGCTGATAGAGTTTTCTCTCTGTTTCCAGAGTCTCTGCCCTTGATGAACCTCTCATCAGTCATTTTTTTTGTCACTTCATTAAGTTAAGTTCACTCCCTGTCTCCTATTATAAAGAAAAATTTTCTTAAAAACAAAAATTTGATGAATTTCTGCCTGAGATTCTGTGATTGTTCCTTCATTTTGACCACAAGATAAAGTCACAACTTATGTCACAAACAATTTCTGTACACAATTGAAACAGATGCCTGTCCACCCTATCCCAAAAGGGAACGTGAATGATTGAGCAGTAGACAGTGTGGGGAATCAGAAAGCCAGACACCGCATCTGGAGCTGCTTAATGCCATTGTCTCTTTTGATCATTCTAGATGAGCCAGAATCTAGACTTCTGGCGTAACCTTCAAATGATACCTATATCCAGGACAAACACAAGGCACGGGGTGTCTGTTTTAAGCCTGCTTCATATTTATATACAACAATGGCCCTTTGCCTAAAATGTTCTCTTATTTTCAGACCTGGAAAGTTTGTTCAAGTACTTCTTTCTCTGTAATTCAGTCACTCCTCTGCTCTGTGCTCTGGTGTAAGGGGAGATGGGACCCCTACTCACATTCTCTGAGCACAGCTACCACATGCAAATACTCCCTCGGCTGCAGGCACAGGGCTCAGCGCTGTGTAGACATTATGTCTATGTACTTTTTAAAAAAATACTGCAAAATCAGACATGGTGGTACATGTCTAGAATGCCAGACTCCTGGAAGGCTGAAGCAGGAGGAGAGTAAATTCAAGTCCAGCCATGAAAACAAGTGAGTTAGAAAAACCCCCGTCTCAAAAAATAAAAAGACTAACAATAGCCATCAACAGACCAAGGGATACACGAACTGTGGTATTTATACACAATGGGATACTATGCATCTATAAAGTCCAGCAGTGTGGAGGCTTTTGCAGGTGAATGGAAGAAGCTTGAGAACATCGTGCTTAGTGAAGTGAGTCAGAAGCAGAAGGTGAAACATCGAGTGGTCTCTCTGATATGAGAGTCCCAGATCACAACTCTTATGGAACTTAAAATGAAAAACAAAGTGAAACTGGGGGGTAGGGCGGGGAGGGTGGGAGAGGTGCGTAGGGGGAGGGGCAAAAGGAGCGTGAGAAAGTCCTTGTTGCCTTGACAAGATATGTATGTGCACAAAATGCTAAACTTCATTGTAAACCTTAAGTTTTGCACTTATACATATCGATAAAATGGGGGGGGGGGGATAAAAAGAGCTAAGGTTGTAGCTCAGAGCCAAAGTTCTGAATCCCTAGTATTAAAAACAAACAAACAAAAAATCTATGAGTTATATATGTCTATCTCGTCACCATATTTAATTCAGGAAAAAAAAAGAACACCTTCATATGTGAGATTTTGTTTTCTATCAAAGACCAAACTATTGAAAAGTATTATCTCTATTGCCTTGGTACTTGGTTTTACTTTGGTTATTTTTATTTTTTCTCACAAAAGCTATGATCTCTTGGAGGGAAAAACAGAAACCAACAACCTTCTCACTCACTACTGTGATTTTAGATCCTCCAATTCCTTACAATAAAGATAGTGCTTCTTCCTCCCCCATCTGTTTAACTGCTGCTCATCATTAATCACCCTGCACTTATTGACGACCCTGATTTGGGGGTATGGCTGAGGATTCAGCTTGTGGTTATCTTTACAGAAGAATCACAAGGCATGTGGAAGAGAAACATTCACCAGTTGACCCAAGTGGAGCAGGTGCAGGCCTACAACTCTACCACACTGAGAAGCTGAGGCAAAGGAATCTCAACATTGGCCCAGCCTGGGTGACTTAAAACTTAATGCGACCTTGTCTCAAAATCAAAAATAAAAGTAGGCTGCAAATGTGGCTCAGTGAAGGCCCTTGGTCGGACCCATAGTGCCACAAAACAACAACAACATGATAAACACTGGCTTCGAGTGTTACACACTATGTGGAAAAAGTTCTGTGGCTTGGAAGCCAGACGCAGTGAGCTGGGGTGCCAGCTCTGCCCTTTATCAGCCATGTAACATGGGATAAAGCACTTTCTTCATCTGGACCTCGACTTCCTCATTTGTAGTGGCAGTTGTTGCACTCACTGGCTTCTTCAAGTACTGATTTATAAATATTTGGAGTCTAAATGACCAAAAAGCCTCTACTCGTGTGTCAATTAAGTTTGCATGAACCCTAAGCTAAGTGAGCCAAAAGGTCATTTCTTCTTGCTTGTTGAACTCTAGGCCAAATGTGTCTGGAGAAGGGTATTTTGGGGTTGGTTAACATTTAAGTCAGTGGAGTTTGAGTAGGTAGACCACCCTGTGTGGGGGGCATTATCCAATAGGAGAAGACTAAAGTTTCTCATAAAAGAAGAAATTCTCAATTCTATGCAATCAATGCTCATTTACTATCTCCTGCATGGAGAGATAATCTACAAATTTTAAACTTAGAAGCTCTCATAATTGTGTAAGTCTGTTCCGTAATATCCTGAGTCAATCTAGGTGTTGGCCTCTCTCTCTCTGTCTCTCTCTCTCTGTCTCTGTCTCTCTCTCTCTCTCTCTTTCTCTCTCTCTCTCTCTCTCTCACATAATCCTATTGTAATCCTATTGGCTTCTTTCTTTTCTCTTGGGAGAATCTTGACTAATACAGTGTCGTATCAAGGAAGATAAAAGTAAAAGACCATTTTTCTTTTATTTTTGAGATAATTTTTTAAATGCTCCTAATAATAGACAAGAGCTTGAACAGTTAATGTTTAAATATGTGAATGTAAATCTGAAATCTTCAATGTTATCAACTTGACCTTGACTTGATGATCAATTTCTCTGGTGTTCCAACCATCACTAATTGTTAAAATCAATCTTTACTCTGGATGACTGAAACAAGGGGACAAAGAGAATATTCCTTCACCAACTTCCGTCAAATAAGGCAAAGTAGATTGAATTTCCCCCATTATATGGAGTAGATACATGTTCTAGGCTAGGAGTTGATAGAAGAACCCAAGGGAAGATTTTTTTTTCTGCATGATAACAAGGCAGATATTTGATTCTGGACATCTCTATCTTAGGATTCCCCCTGACATTCTCCAACTCACTATAGAACCTCTTTGATTTGCTAGAGACAGTCATTTGACACCATGTCTCCTTTCACCCTAAGCTTTTCCCCCTTCTCAGGAAGAGCCATTCAGCCTTCATGCTAGCCAGAACTCAGAGCGGAACCTGTGCAGGGCTCAGACATGTCATCTAAAGCCTCCCTCTCATTGCTGCCTCTTCTCTTTCTGGACATAAACTTGCATCTTTTTTTATGGAGAGATGCATGTCTTGTTGCTGTGACAACAAATGAGATTGATATACAATCAAGACAGAAAATGTTTTGTTCTTAACAAACCTGAAGATTATAGTCAACAAATTTAGTGAATCAATTATGTTCAAACTAAATAACTAATATTTTGTGTATGCTTGCTCTATGCCAACTATTTTAAGTAGCGTACATGTTTTAATCTGTTTAATGTTTACAAAAACACTAGGTCTGACTCATTTGAAAGAGGAGGAAATCTGAAAGCAGACAACAGAAGGGTGTTGCACGAAGGCTTCACGTTTCCTTGTTAGTAAGTGTAATTAGGATTTTTAAAAGTTGGAACTTTTAACCACCACTCTTTACCACCCTCTCAAGTTTCAGAGTTTCAAAAGATTTCCCGAAGGAGACATTTTAAGTATGCACTGATTTCAGTACTAGTAACCTGCATTCTCTCATACCAAATTGTGTTAATTTTTCCCATTTTAAGTGTGATTCCTTTCTCAAACCCTAAGTTAGTATTCATCGGGTTGTGTACCAAGGAATGTGCCTATGTATTCTGCCTCAACAGTCCGAGGGGTCCTGAAAAGTTAACACAAACATTTTGACACGAAAGGACTATTTGACATCCCCAACGCTTTCTCATGGTCATATTGCCTCTTGGAACCTTGTTTCTTTGTCTACACTCTCTCTGGTCACACCCAGGCTCACTTACTTCCATCTCCTTGCACCTCTCTTCCGCTTGCTACTGGTTTTCACTATCCTAGCTAGGCCAAAGCACTGGCTTGTGACTTTTATGCACACCGTCTGTAGCAACACTTCTCCACTTTCTCCACCACTGAGGCTGGATCTTACAGAGAGAGAGAGAGCATTTATGAAGTGCATCAGAGGTTGAGAAGGGCAGGATCCAAAAAATTTACCATTGCCTGGACCTACGAACTCATCACAATACTGTCTCAGTCCACCTAAACATCCAGCTGTTCTCCATTGATTTGGTTCTCACAGAGAAATACTAAAGAGGAGTGATCGAAGGCATGGATTCCAGAGTCCACCTGGGTGGTGTGGAATGTCAGCACAGCTATTGACCAAATGTCACCCTGGGTAAGTGACTTGACCTCTCTGCGTCTCTGTCACAGAGAGATAGCGTATGAATCCCCGAGCACAGCACTTGGTGAGGATACACTGTTATCCGGTGTCAGCAATTTTTACTCAGAGTCACAAGGCTTTAGAGTTGGATGAACTTTTAGAAGTCAACCTCCAACATTCATTGAAAAGAAAAGAGAGGCATAGAAAAGAAGTCATTTGTCTGAGGCAACACAGCAGATTGTTTTACTTTTTTATGCCAAGACATCGGTGTCACTGCCAGGTTTTGTAGAATCTTATGGTCACAGTGCTGTGCATGTTTCACACACGGAAAACTAGTGTTTGCAAGTTGTTTTTCATCTTGAGATACCAGATTTGTGCTGGGCTATCATCACACCGATCCACCTCTGGGAGGCTGAAGACAAAAAAAAAAAAAAAAAACTAGACAGGATTAGGATGTCGGAGACAGGGCTAAAGCACCTTGAAGCAAACAGCGTTCACCTCAGCCTCACAAACACAGTTGTGGGCAGTGAAGTCATCTGCCTCACATAGACCTGGAATTAAGAAACAAAAACACAGGGCCCTGTTGACCACAGATCTCATCCCTCCCATTCTCTGCCAGTTGTACGTTGAAAGACATGGGTCTCATATAGATTAAAAAGGGCCTGCACACAAATAACACTCATTGAATTCAATTCTTTGCTTTAAAAAATGGATTTAGGTCTAGAAAGATTGGAGCGACTACAGGGAAGGTGGTACTATTTGCATGATACTGCTCTAGGCCTACAGCCAATTCCAAGTATGTTCTCTGGTTTGGGGACTAAATAAGGTGACATTGACAACGCTAAATCCACAACTACAGGCACCCACAGAATATTCATCTGAACTTAGTCAGTCTGTCCATAAGCCTTGAACCTAGGAATTCAATTGGATGGCCATCTTGGCCTACAGAGGTTGCCCACAGCCTGGCTGAAAAACAGTGCTGGCTGAAAGATCGTGCTCACTTAATATTGACCTTCTTTACTCCAAACGATGTTTCTCCACCTCTTTTCGGTGTCAGTCTTTCTCTTGTTTCCCAGGTTCTCACAGATACCATCCTTTGCCTCCACCATGGACATCTGGAGACAGC